>JADWQK010001330.1:0-11516 GCA_017933935.1 Sesamia nonagrioides | reverse complement strand
AAACTTGTTCGCGGGTTTCAAACAGAATAACTTAGAACTGAAAACTCGATTAGTTTCAGCGACTGACGCGTGTTTATGTACTGCGCTACATATCGTTATACACATGGCTTATGTACTACCTGATGACGAAACTCTATATTTGGTGTATCGACGCCACCTACAATTATATGAAATTGTTCGTTTCTGTATTTTATAGTACTATCGCTAGGATTTTAGTATTGTTCGTGATATTATTAACCTATTATTCATATTTAGTTCATTATTTTGTTCGAGTAAAAAGATAGTCTACTCGACACCTATTACAAACACCATCATACACATTATTTTTATTTTCAAAAGGAAAAGTCGAATAAGTAATAATGTTCAACACGTAGGAAGCGGTGAAAGCGTCTTGTTGAATGTATTTTGTTAGTTTTTACATTTGAAAGGCGGTGATTACCATCCTGATTTGAATGAATTACTTTTGATTTTATTTGAGACATTTAAGTTACACATACATTAATACATGTGTTGTAGTAGATATGGCATCCTGAGTATTATGTGCGACTACGTCACGTTACCAATCGCTGTACATACGAGGAATTCACAGCTCCTGTGTAGGTACAGACGACACCAGGTCAAGCTACCCGAAACTGACAAATATTTCTAATCAACCTTGAGCCTTAATGCTGTAGCCTTAAAGTTGAAAATCTAATAAAGGAATTGGCCAGATTGTAGTAGCTTGATGTGCTGTCGTCTGTACTATTACGTTGTATGTAAAAATTTATGAATAGGTACGTACTGATATGCATTTTCAGTAGGTATTTATCAGCGATAGTTTCTTTGAAACCAGTTTCACGTTGTTTACATTTGATGTAAGTTTCCATGAACCATGTTTTGTCCACGACTCACTTCATGACAAAGGTAAGTTAACCACATTATCTATACCTACTTATATTATAAAGAGCTATTTTTTTTTGTTTATATATGTGTCTTTGGAACCAGCAGTCGGATTTGGAAAATTCTTTTAGCATTTGAAAACCCAATTCATGAGGAAGGTTATATTGTAGGCTATAGGTATAACATCACGCTACGACCCCAAGTGCAAAGAGAAAAATAGCCAGTGAGAACGATAAGGGAAAACAAAGTACTAGTCGATGCGATGCGATGCTACGGGGACAGTAAATTTAACGGAGACGAGGTCGCGGGAAGAAGCTAGTACAACATAAACCAGGTTGCATGTCAAAAATTTATTTGTACTAGAAAAATCCATTCCCATTTGTTACAACCATCCATTCTAAGGTTGACAACTCTTTTACAAACTGAAAGCCTTACATCAAAAGGCGTATTATCTTGATATACAAACGGAAGGCCATATGGAGGGTGGTCAGTTGCCGGGCGGACCGGACCGGCCGCCCGAGTGCGTCCGCCGGAACCGGCCGGCTGCCGGAATGCCGGCCCCTTCCTTCCCTTGTTAGCCGTCTTTAATTTATGTACTACGTTAGGAAGCCAGTCGATTGTCCTGCTTTCATTCCTGAATTAACGTTTTTGGAGGTTTGTGTGTGTAGGGAAATTGCGTGGGAAATTCTGTATATGTGCTAGAAAATCAAGACTTTCAGTGGCCGTGCTCGCCTCGAGACTTCAACATCAATGACGCTGTGACAGCTTAAAAATGCGTGAAATCAAAAATGTTAAATTCAAAACAATTACTTTAATAATTAGATAATATATGTATTCATATAATTTGCAGAAATGTACAACAATGACACAAAGACCTTTCAATCTGAACTTAGGGCTAATTCTACTAATTTTAAGAATATTCGTAGCCTGATCTCACTCTCGACCGATAGACCCAAAACATTGACATTTATTTGTCACCGAGATGATATTGCGACCAGGACGTAAAATGTTCAAAATCTGGCCGCGATCATTACAAACATTGACCTTCTGATGGGGAATATTTGTCTTGACAACGAATGAACTTGATAAATAATAAAAGAAATAACTGCAAGTATACATTTAAACATGCTTACACCGCGCCGGATCAATCATTGGTAACGTGCAATACCTCCTTACTGCAGAGTAAGGAGGTATTGCACGTTACCAATGATTGATCCGATGAATGACGATTCATCAATGATTGGCTGCCTCCGTGTTGATTTGATCATTGTTTCTACTAATAGTGATAATTGTAAAAACAAAGTTTGATTAATGAATATTGTGTTATTTGGTAATTGTTACTGGTTGACAGTTTAATTTATTTTATTTTATTTATTTATTTATTTAATCTTACACTTACTACCATTACAGGTTGCTTAACCTAATGCGGCAGCAAGGATACATTTCCCAACCTACCTTTTGGAAAGTTACACATATAATAAATAAAATTTAATTAAAACAAATCAATAAAATTTAAACAATAAAATAAAAAATATAAAAAAAAGAAACTTAAAAATAATATTAAAATTTTAAACAACATTTCAACTTTATATTCGATACAAAGTTTGTTGAGCAAACACATTTTCGAACATTTATAGGAATAGAATAGCAATATCTTCAAAATGATTCTAACAGAGCGCAACGCCACTAGGATGCTGGATAGCACAGTGTCATTAAAAGAACTCTTGCGAACTCACTCAAGTGACATGTCCATAGATCAAGCCTCGTATGGAGAAGGTTTATGGTGACCATCGCTCTGACAAGAGGCGTCCTGGCTAGTAAATTGGTCCTGGCTGTTGGGATGGCTAGTAGTGGTGGGCGTCGCCGCCTCCAAATATATTTGTCTGGAACAAATATGCCTATGCGGCCTAAAACCCCAGGGTTATCTTCCAGGCCCCGCAGTAACTTGACCAAATACGTTACCAGAGCGAAGTCCCGCCTCACCCTTAACTCATTATATCCTACCATGCCCAGCACGAATAACGTGGGGTACATTAGCGGGTAAAATGGATACACCCCGTATAATTTTAGATATAGATATCTTGTAAACTTGTTTTGAATGCGCTCTAACATTACCGCGTATTTTGTCTCATGTGGAGCCCATATAACAGCGTTGTGTTCTAAATGACTTCTAACAAGCGCATCGTAAAGGACCTTTATTGCTGAGATGTTGGTGAAGTGTCGAGTCTGTCTCATTATAAATCCTAAATTTCTGAAGGCCTTTTTACAGATCTTCGTAATATGCTCTCGAAATGATAGATCAGGAGTCAGAGAGACGCCTAAATCACGCACCTGTGTGACTCGCTGTATCAGAACGTCTTCCATCACGTACGCATAAGATAGCGGTGAACGCGAGCGGGTGAAACTCATCACCGAGCACTTCGATACGTTGAAATACAGCTTGTTCATATGGCTCCATTCCACTATCCTATCTATATCCTCCTGCATACGTACGCAGTCCGACTCTTCCTTCACTTCCAATAACAACTTGAGGTCATCAGCGAATAATAAACAGGTACCATGCCTGACGACTTTTGGCAGCTCGTTTATCATTACTAGGAACTCGAGAGGCCCCAAATTGCTACCCTGACTTACCCCGGACCAGGTATAATATGTGTCAGACTTACACCCCTTGAAATCAACGTACTGCTGCCGGTCCCGCATGTAGCTAGCAAAGAACTGCAACATATGTGGTGAACATCCAATTTCTGCTAGTCTACACAGCAGAAGGTCGTTGTCTACACTGTCAAATGCTTTTTTAAAGTCAAAATATGCAACATCTACCTGCATCCCGGCATCTACCACTGGCACAACTTCCCCCATAAAGTTCAGCAAATTTGTGGCTGTGCTGTGTCTAGGTCTGAATCCGTGTTGGGCATCCGATAGCTGCACGTTGACCTGCCTCAGCACGCAACGCTGAATAGCAGATTCAAACACCTTAGCAGGTGTTGACAGCACTGCCACCGGTCTATAGCCGCTAATGTCAGACCCTGCTTTACTTTTGGGCACAGGAATGACCCGCGTAATTTTCCACTGAGCGGGGAACGTTGCTGTCTTGAGACATCTATTATAGATATAATGTAGTGGTTCTATTAGTACCCTACCACAATCTCTAAATAGGAATGCTGGTATACCATCAGGACCTGCAGAGCGCTTCGGTTTTAAGCGTTCGAGTGCCTCTTTTACGACGTCCACACTAAGCGAGCTAATCTGAATGTGAGCACTACTCCCTGCCCCGGTCCCTGCCGCCTGCTGCGGGTCTAGTCGCGGCGGTTCATGATTGTACACCGAGTGAAAATATGTTGCGAATTGATCAGCACACTCTTGGTCTGAAAGTTGCTGACCCTCCCGCACAATGGTCTGCTTACCAGTTATATTTCTTTTCGATCGTATATATTGCCAAAATGACTTAGGGTCTTTTGCAAACTGACGCTGGATTGTGTTCTGATGCTGAGCGTGAGCAGTTTGAATGGATTTTTTTATTCGCGCCCTACACTCCGAAAATGCGTGATAATCCTCCTTATTATTAGTAGTTTTAAATTTTTTATGCAGTCTAGCTTTCATTTTCAAGTCTTTTATTAATTTGGCCGTATACCAGTGTGGGAAAATATTACGTGGTTGTATACATTTTTTCCTCCTAGGGACACATTCATTTAAAATATTATTTAATATGGTATAAAAACAAGGTACAATGTTTTCCACTTCCTGTAATTCGTATAACCTAGTCCAGTCCGTTGAAGCAAGCATGGAGTACAGTCTCTCGTAATCCGCTTTATAAAAATCCCAACGCGCGAACGTAGTGTATGCGCTTGTACCGCGCGTGCGCGAGCCGTCGTCGCCAGCGGCGGGCGCCGCGTGGGCCGGGCCCAGCCCCGGCGCGAGGGGCACGGTAACCGCGAGCGGCGGGTGATGCGCGTCGACCGGGACTAGGGGCTCGTCCGCTAGTGCCACCGAAACCTCTTCTCGAAAACCTGTGTTTAACACCAAGTCAAGCTGCCGACCCAAGCTGTTAGGAACATGATTACTTTGAGTGAATTCGCAGTAGGACATGAAACATTCGTAATAATTATTTACATTTATGGAACTTGAATATAAATTAAAATCGCCTAATACTATAATTTCTTTATATCTAGTACACAAATTTTCTATTATTCTAAATAATATAAAAAAATCATTTTCTGTACTACTGGGCGGTATATAAACAACACAGCACAAAAATAAAAATTTGTTTTTTAAGTGAACGGTAGCACATACCATTTCAAATACGCAGGTATCTAATGACGCTTCGGTAACTCTTACTCGTCGTAGCTCGAAGCGGTGTGTGGCCACTAAACACGTACCACCTTGCTTCCGACCGTCCGCTCGATCACAGCGAAGTATTTGGTATCCAGGGGGGATTATTTCAGCATCATCGATTGACCCATTACAACCCGTCTCCGTAATTGCATATAAGTCCGAATTCAAACATTGTATATTATTTCTAATGTCATCCAACTTTGTTCGAAGACCCCTAACATTCTGATAGAGTATTTCAATGTTATGAATTTGGTGTTTTTTGGGTTGATCTCCGAAACCAAATCCACTCATTAAATTCCGTATTTATAGGCCATACGTCTGCCACATTCAATTTGTCGTACCATTTTTCAGGGACGCCAACAATAAACGAAGAATAATCTCGCTCAGTCTTATGATTAATTTTATTAACTTTGACATATACCTCAGGTCCACAAATATTCCTCACATGGTCAGTCACGGCTTCCAGAGTGGTATCCGGGTGCAGTCTCCAAACATGTAGATGTTTATTCCTTTCCATAGCTTTAATTGCTTTCAATTCTACATTCGTACCTACTCTCACCTCTTTAAGTCGCTGGTTAACTCTTCGATTTCGAACGATCGTCCAGTCGCATTGATTGTCCTCTACGATATCATGACAAGGCACATCCGTCTTTAATGGGCTAATAGTATCCGTCGATGTTGTTGGTAATACAGCGGATTTTGTGGCCCCACCTTTGTTTACCTTTTGAACTTTTTTAACGGTTTTGATGTTATGTTGTCCTTGTTGCGAATTAGTGGACACTTTATTCACCATCCCCGAACTTCTCTGTTTACCGACTGCTTCCGCAAAGGTAGTAATCGATGGTTTATCGTCCGCAACATGTACCATCTGTCCGGTTTGATTAATTTTAGCATCAACTTTTTGTTCAAGCACCCCCACTATCTTAATAATATTGCCCAAGTCCTGTTTTGTTTGCGAAAATTGGTTTAGCAAGAGTGATATAGCATTTGCCTGGCTATCCATGCGAGCTATCATTTCAGATCGAAATTTTTTCAGTTCCTTCAGCACTACATAGTCATCATCCATCATTATAGGTGAAACGTTAGATTGACTTCCACGCTGTAGGTTTATATTATTACTGGGTGTGGTAACATTTTCAAAATCAGTGTTAGCTTTAATTGGTGTCTCTAAGTTTCCTCCTTTAGGATTTGAGCACACGCATTCCGGACAGATCCATGCTTTTTTATATGCTGGGGAAAAAGACTCAAAAGTGTCTATGTTTATGTCAAGACAAGTCAAATGGTACTTCTTGTGACATTTTTCATTTGAACATTCCAACTAGAAGTTGCCTATTGTAGAACAACAAGCTCCACAAACAAAAGGCATTGTTTACAAGTAGTTCTTTTTAGAAAATCCAATAAAGAACAATATTCAAATTTTAGGAGTAACCGCCACGCTGTTGTGCGACAAGGATGAATTATTTATTTGTTGAGCAGCCCGTCTCTGTCACTCGAGGTGAGGAAGAGCGTACCTCAGCCTATAAGACAGAGATGAATTATTTCTGTGACGCAGCCCGTCTCTTTTACTCGAGGTGAGGAAGAGCTTACCTCGGTTAGTTCACCATTCACGATATCAAGCACGCGTAAAAAAAAAACACGTATTACTTCACTCCACTTTAGTATTTATTATACATTATTGTCAATACACATTAAGTTCCATTATTGCATAAATTAGTACACCAGAAATTAGGTAAAACAGCAAACACGTCTGCACTGGAGCAACTTTGGTTGCAGACTATCCGGGATACTCAATATTAGATTATTTTGCGTTATGTTTGTCACAGGAGGAAAATAAGTTAAAATTTGAAATAATAAAGACAAAAAATATACGAATTCGGTCCCATCCGTGTTAGTGTAGTCCATGAATGCATATTAATTATTTTGAAATCTGTAATAGATAGGTATATTTGGTAAGTAAATGATTTAATAACTTTATTTTCAATAATAACATGTCCCATTTGTTTGATATTATGATTTCATTGGAAAAGTATAGTACTCGCAGGTATTTATTGACAAGATGTTTACTTTTAAAATTTGCCGTTTGGAACCGACCGCCTTCAGCTTTTGGATGTTGAAATTTCTTTTATCTAAACTTTGGCTGGTTCATTCAGTCTAAAGCCAAGGTGGCAGCTAGGAAATATTGACGTTATTGCAAAGATCTGGCGGTACTTCACACCAGGACCAGGACAGCTTCTAATGTTATACCCACAGGTCCTTTCGTGTGTAGAGTACCTACTGCAGCCATACTTGGGCTAGTGTAGTAAAATGCCACCTGGCTACTTTGGATTCTATTAACTTTATACTATTATATTAACTTCGTAGGTATCTAGGTAGGAGGACACAACGAATACATTATTCAATTGATTTAGTAATCTTTACACAAACTTGTGTTCGGGAGTTTTGAATCCATTTCATGTGTTCTGGTTCTAAGTACCTATAAATATTTAATTTGTTGGGTTACACGTGCTGTTTCGCACACGTGTAACGTGTCACCAACATGGAATAATATTATTTTATCGTACATATTGGTATGGCTGTTTATTTGCAAAACCGCGTAGCTACATAGCTATTGTTATATTTTTTTTTCAAATCATTCATTTTTCGTAGCTTTAAAAAGACTGATTGACCTTATCAGCAAACTATTTGTTAGTAAATTTAGTTTTATTGACAAAGCTGACCCGCAGGTAGGTGACGGGATGATATAGGTATCAGTCTGTATCTTGTGGTCACCTGAAAATGTCTAAGAGTTTTCATGTTTAGGTTTCTGTACTCAAAGGACTCTATAAGTTCCTATTACCAAGACTATCTGTATGTATATCTGTCACCAGGCTGTACTTCATGAACCGTGATACTTAGCTACAGAGGGAAAATTTTCACTTATTATGATGCATTTCTGTATAGGTATATAATAATTGTCATAGCTTTCTACAAAAATCAAGTTTAAAACTTCTGCCACTAAAAAGGAGATGTTTCAGAAATGTATGGAGTCTGGGCCAGCATTGTGTAATTTAATGATAGGTATAGTTACGCTATAGTTAACTGTTTTTAATGTTAATTTCCTATATTTTGGCTTAGTTTTTACAGCTTCAATTTAACTCGGCCAGGTGAGTAGCACCTTCCTTCCTCAGCCTATAGATGTCCACTGCTGGACAAAGGCCTCCCCAAGGCTTTCCACGATGACCGGTCTTGTGCTGCCGCATCCATCGGCTTCCCCGCGACCTTCACCAGGTCATCGGTCCGCCTTGTTGGGGGCCTCCTACGCCTACGTCTTCCGGTACGTGGCCGCCACTCCAGAATCTTACTGCCCCATCGGTCATCGGTTCTACGAGCGATGTGCCCTGCCCACTGCCACTTAAGCTTAGCGACTCGCAGAGCTATGTCGGTGACTTTGGTTCTTCTGCGGATCTCCTCATTTCTGGATCGATCACGCAGAGAAACTCCTAGCATAGCTCTTTCCATTGCCCTTTGTGTGACTCTGAGCCTTCGTATGAGGCCCATTGTGAGCGACCACGTTTCAGTTCCGTAAGTCATCACTGGCAACACACACTGGTCAAAGACTTTAGTCTTGAGACACTGTGGTATCTTGGACGACGAGAAGATGTAGCGTAGCTTCCCGAACTGCCCAACCGAGCTGGATTCGCCGAGACACCTCTTTCTCGAAGTTGGACCTACCTAGTTGGACTTTCTGTCCCAGGTATATATACTCGTCAACAACTTCGAGTGCAGAGCAACCAACTACAATTGGAGTGGGTGCGACATGAGAGTTCGACATGATCTTCGTCTTATCCATGTTCATTTTTAGACCCACTTGTTGGGAAGCTCTGCTGAGGTCATTGAGCATTTTGCCCAAGTCTTCCAGGGTCTCAGCCATGACCACGATATCATCTGCGAAACGGAGATTAGTGATGTACTCGCCGTTGATGTTGATGCCAAGTCCTTTCCAGTCCAGGAGCTTGAAGACATCTTCCAACGCAGCAGTGAACAATTTAGGAAATATGACATCTCCTTGTCTCACTCCACGCTGCAGTTGGATCGGTTTCGAGTCCTGATCCTGGAGACGGACTGACATGGTGGCGTTTTTGTACAAACACTTTATCACCTCAATGTATCGATGGTCAATTTGGCACCGCTGGAGAGACTGTAGCACCGCCCAAGTCTCAATCGAATCGAAGGCCTTCTCATAGTCCACAAACGCCAAGCATAGTGGTTTGTTATACTCCTCGGACTTCTGTATAACTTGCCGCAGCGTATGAATGTGGTCTATGGTGCTAAAGCCTTTTCGGAAGCCTGCTTGTTCGGGAGGCTGGAAGTCGTCAAACCTGCGAGCGAGACGATTCGTGATGACCCTAGAAAACAGCTTGTAGACATGGCTCAGGAGGGATATTGGTCTGTAGTTTTTCAGGAGGGTATTGTCACCTTTTTTGAAAAACAAAACCACCACGCTCCTGTGCCACGCCTTAGGCGTTTCGCCCAGCACAAGAATGACGGAATTAAATAGCTTCTGAAGCGCTTTAAGAACCGGCGCCACCCGCTTTCAGAAGCTCAGCCGTAATTCCATCATCTCCAGCCGCCTTATCGTTCTTGAGCTGTTTCAGGGGCCATACCAATGCGTACAGGCTGACGTCCGGGATATCGTCGGTGTAGTGTCGGGTTAGTCTGGCTCTAGGATCATTAGCCAGGCTTACAACAGGTGCGTGTGTTGATGTGTATAACTCTCCGTAGAATTTCTCGATCCCACCCAAAAAGCTCGGGCTTGGAAGTGACGATCCTACCATCCCCAGTCTTCAGCTTCGCAAGTAGACTCTGTCAACAGACAATTCTCAGTACGAACACTTTGGAGCCTTTGTTCGCTCGATAGCCTCTTTAATACAATTTGTATTAAATTGGCGTATATCATAGTCAGAGACTTTGAGATCTGTCTGTTAAGGCATCTGATGCGCGAAGCGTCATCAGGGGATTTTAAGATCACCTCCCGTCTTTCTTCCATTAGCCGGCGGGTGGGACCGGAGATCTTCTTCTGTTTTTTTGAACGGAGGGTTTTGTAGAACTTAGACCCTTCCGTTTGGAGAGTTTCCACAAACCTGTTGTTGTAGTCGTCCACATCTACGCATTCACCGAGGCATTCGAAGCGGTTTTGTAGTTCGATCTGAAAGCTCTCGGGGTTTTGGAGTTGTGTTGACGCTGGACGGAGCGTAGACTTCATAAGTCGAGAGCGTTCGAGCCTAATGTTGAGGTTCAAGATGCCTCTAACAATACGGTGATCACTCCCGGTTTTTACCGCATGGATCACGGAGACATCGTTGAACACTTGCCTTCTCGTTGACATTATGAAGTCTATCTCGTTTTTGGTCTGACCATCGGGGCTGAGCCAGGTCCACTTGCGGTGCAATGGTTTCCTGAAAAAAGAATTCATCGCAAAGAGTCCTTCCCTTTCCATGAAATCCATTAGCATCTGACCTCTGGGATTCCGATTTCCAACTTCAAATTGCCCCACTTTCGTCTCGTCCGCCTCTCGCATGCCCAGTTTTGCGTTAAAGTCCCCCATGACAACGGTGTAGTGGGTTTTGGAGGAGTGTATGGCTCTACTGACGTCCTCATACATGGCCTCCACCTCATCGTCAGAGTGTTTAGACGTCGGGGCGTAGACCTGTATAACCTTTAACGAATATCGTTTTGTTATTTTCAGTACAAGGTACGCCACCCGAGTCGAAAGGCTCCCGACTTTAACCACGTTGTTCACGGGGGACTTGTGGACAATAAACCCGACACCACCCTGGGACAGCTGGTCGCCTTCCCGGAAATAGAGCAGGTTGCCAGACTTCAGGATTATCGAGTCCTCTCCCTCTCTTCGGACTTCAGATAACCCCACAATGTCCCAGCACAACCGGCTCAGTTCTTCCTCCAGTTCGACAATCTTCTCATCGGTCCGTAGTGTGCGCGTGTTAAATGTTGCCAGGGCCAAAGGTCGTCGTTTGTGATGGTGGCCGGACCTCTGCCGGAGATTCTTAGCACCCCTTGCTCCGCCGTAACCGAGTCCGCTACCGTAGACTGGAATAGCGGAGCTGCCGGGGACTAGGGGCCTGGGCTGTATCGTGTGCATCATTGGGGGGTTTGCCATAATCCCCACGCTTGGTAGGCGGGTTGGGGATCGCAGTGATTTGATATTACACAGGAGAAGCGCTGCTGCCCGCTTCCCTGGTGATTTCCCTTAGTCGCCTCTTACGACACCCACGGGAGGATATGGGTTGGTACAATTCTAGGCC
>JADWQK010000657.1:0-20451 GCA_017933935.1 Sesamia nonagrioides | reverse complement strand
CCTAGTTATATATATAAAGGTGATTAATATGATAATTATCCTTAGATATGGGGAACAGTAAAACTATAACCAGAATTGAGTTGCTCTGAAAAGAGAGTAATCTTATTTATTGACACTAATTTTAACAATTTTACAAATCTCTAATATTAAACTAACACAAATATTACCTGAAAAGAGAAACAACATTTAAAGCTATTGTTTCACCATTTCTTCATTACATTATAATAATCCTGACACGTTTTCTTAACCTCATTATCATGTGTCATCGCTCCACAGATTAAAACAACTTCATAGATACAATACAACCTTACAGACTAAACCAAGTGTCACACACTTTGTTTACATCTCCCCCCCCCCTCGTTCCAAATTATAAAGTCTAACAAACTTGCTCTACTACTGGAATAAGTTTTGTAATATGGAATAGATTCGACTCTGACTTTTTGTGGCCCGTGTTTACTTTGTAAATGGAATTAGATATTTCATCTATTATTTCGTAAGGTCCTATTTTCAATTCGTCTAGTTTTTTTCGGTTTAACCTGTTTCCGTTCTCAACATATACTGAATCTCCAACTTTTAGTTTATAATGTTTTCTATTTTTATCAAATCTTTGTTTATTATAATTATGGGATTTTAAACTATTTTCCAAAGCAATTTTTCGGTCTCGCAGTAGATGGTCATGTGTTATATTTTGTTTCAGTTCATCTGGTAGAATATCAACATTTTTTCCTTCTAATAAATATCTTGGAGAAAATCCTGTTACACTATGTTCAGTTTCGTTATATTTTTCAGTGCATTCGTGAGCAATAGTTGTCCAGGCAATTTTGTCCCTTCTTTCATTCATTTTACAACGAATTTTATTAACCCTAGAAAGATAACGTTATTTTTTTGTACTGAAAAGATAAACATGCGCCTCAGAAGCGCACCGATTTAATAGCCGATTTTTTTATGAATGTCACTTATTTTAGTTTCATTTACTACTGTAAATTGCTGAATTATTAATAAGTAAATAAAATACATACGTATTATCATTATTTTTTATTTAAAATATTAAAATTTGTAGGATTTTATAAACCCTTAACAAAAATGATCAAAAATTAGAAGTCTTCTGTCCTTAGATAGAAATTTAAAAAACTATGCAACTTTCATGGTGTTTTTTATTATTAACTAATTACTTATAATATAATCAGCCTCAAATTTTAAAAAATACTGGAAAAATCAACTGGAAAAGACAATTCTTGCAAACAACTTTTTTATGTTCTTCGCACAATGTCTTTTTATATTTTATGCACGTTATTTCGAATAATTCTTTTTTTTATGTACATAAGCAACAGTACCATCGAATGTCAGTTAGCGGTTCGTCATCAGCTTCTGCAGACATCTTTCTGTTACTTTGTGGTATCTTCAATTCTTTCTCTCAAGCGTCTTGATAAAGTTGGAATTTCCAACCTAGTTTTCAAACACGGTGTAAAAATATTTCGACACATGGAACTAGGCACTATTTGAATGAACTTTATTGATTGCAGACGTTTTTCTGGTATTTTGTCCTTTAGAAGTAGACCAAACATGCCTATTCTTGCCCCTGATCACATCATTAGGCGGAATTACTATGCGTTAGTCATGTCCAGTATTTTCAGTGACATTCTGCGATGAAGTATCCTTCGAATTTTCATAGATCATCACTCCTTCTTGGCCATCAACATTAGTCATTGACATGGTCCTCGATCTCACTGTCACTGCCCTCATCAGCGCCTTCATCTTCTTCAGTCAATAAAGAAACAATTTCTCTTTCATCCTACATTCTCCTGCTGGACACGGTATTAAAACACTCCTAAAAATAACTGATGACAATAAGTATTCACTAATAAAAAATGACAACCATTATTACTTACCTTACATTAGCAAAAATAACAAAAACAAATTCACTATGAAAGTGGCAAAAGTTACACAAAAGATAAACATGCGCCTCCCGAGCGCAACACATTGCTCTAACAGCAAAACTATGGTACTTACCGAACAGTAGCAGCCGTCTCTTGGAAGTGTTGACCAACGACTGAATTGGCTAGGAAACACAAGCTTGTACACGCGTCGGTAATAAAATTGCGGCGAAATATGTATTTTGCGGGCGCCTCTGAGGCGCACGTTATCTTTCTAGGGTTAACCAACGTTTGGTTTAACCTTTCGTTCAATCCATTTGAAAATGGCGAATTTACTGCTGTGAAAACTATTGATATATCTTCTTTTTCTAAATAAAATTTAAAATCTTTTGAATTAATGCCTGGATATTGATCTGAGAGAATCAAATAAATTTTATGATCTTGTGTTACTTTTTTAACAAGTTTTATAAAATCACTTGCAGTCTGAGTTTTGGATGTCAAAATATAGGCGAAACGAGTAAAATGATCAACTAAAAGGTGTAAATATGTTTTCGTTGAACGAGAACCACCAAATCCCCCTATAGTGTCTATAGACACTATTTCGAATGGATTGGTAGCAGGACCTAAGTGGGACATTAATCCGAACTTGTAGTTTCCTCTAGAATTATTTTTTATACAGACCTCACAGTTTTCGCAGGCTTTTTTTATATTTTCTATTATTTTTTTAGCGTAATAAAAGGGTTTAATCTTATTTTCCATTTGTTGTCTTCCTATGTGACAGTAGTAGTGATGTACATATTTTATAATCTTTTTACTAAACTCCTCAGTTATTACAATTTTTTCCTTTTTTTTATCTTTTTGTAGTAAATATTATGTTTGTAAATGAGTTTTTTCATATTTTGTTTTATAATTTCATTATTATTTTGATCATTTCGTATGTCTTCTAATTTAACAAAATTCACTACTTTTAAATTACTATCTTTATTTTCATACGATTCTAATACAGGGTTTCTGCTTAAAGAATCAGCCTCTATATTATACTTTCCCGGCGAATATATTTTTTCGAAATCGAACTGCGACAAATAATACGTTAAATCTCCCAGTTCTTCGTCCGTTCTGGCTTTAATATTCATTCTTTCTAAAGGTTTGTGATCTGTAAAAACCATGAATCTTTTTCCTATAAGCCAGTGTTGCCAGTATTTTATCGCCTCTTTTATTGCCAAGCACTCAAGGTATATGGCTTTTTTCTTTTTTTGAGAATCATTTAATTTTTTGGAGAAATATGCACAAGGCTTTTCATCGCCATTAGGTTGAATTTGTTTTAAAATCGCTCCTATACCTTGAATGCTAGCGTCAGTATAAATATGTATCGGCAAGTCTGGATCAAAAATGGCTAAAATTGGTTTTGTACAAAGTAGTTTTTTTATAGTATCAAAGGATTCTTGACATTTATTGGACCATACGAATTTTTCTCCTTTCCTTAACAAATTATGTAAAGGATCCAGTATAATTGAAATATTTGGCACATATTTTCCATAGAAGTTAATTTTTCCTAAGAATTGACGGACATTTTTTTGAGTCTTTGGAATTGGAAATTCTTTTATTGCAATCAAATTATCTTTTAATGGGGTGACAGTATTGTTCTGTATTATGTGCCCTAGATATTTTACTGATTCATGTGCAAAGTTACATTTAGTAAATTTTAATTTAAAACCTTCTTGTTTAATTGCTTCCAATTATCAAAGATATGTGCTCAACGTGTTTTTCGAATGTTTCAGAAAATACTAAAATATCGTCAATATAATTGACAGTAAAGTTTGACAGTTTATGCTTTCTGATGATGTTACTCAATATTCTCTGAAAAATAGCGGGAGATGTTTTTAAACCAAAAGGTAAACACGTCCATTGAAAGTGTGATTCTTGAGTAACGAAGGCCGTTTTGTGTCTGTCTTCAACTCTTAAAGGTATGGACCAGAACGCTGAGTTTACATCGAATGTGGAAAAAAATTCACATTTTCTTCTTTTAACCATTAAATCCTCGATTAGTGGAAACGGTTGCGATTGAGGGACTACAATTTTATTTAGTTCGCGAAAATCTATACAGAGCCTTGTTCTCCTTCCATCTTCTTTTTTGAATGCTAGTGTTACCGGAGCGGCAAAGGGGCTATATGATTCCTCGATTAAATTATGTTTTAGTAACATTGAAATTTGATGTTCAATTTCTTTCATATCCTCAATAGAGCATCTATATGGCCTTTTACTACAGTATTTATCTATCAATAAATCAATATGGGCTTCATATCCTTTTACAGTACCTATATCAAATTTGTCTTTAGCAAAGACTGAGTTATATTTGCATATTAATTTATCAATAATAGATTTTTCCTGATTATTTAAATTATGAACTGAAATATCAAAATTATCAACAACCAAATTTTCATTAAAGTTTATTTTATATTCGTTTATATCAGTTTCATTTTTATTGTTATTTATAGTATGAACACCTTTCTTTCCATAATATATATCTTGTTCATTCGCTATGTCACTACCTGAACTGCCAGGAATTTTTTTTTGCGTTTATAGGTTGCTTTTCTTTATTTGTTATGTATTCTTCAATATTATTATTACTCGTGGGGATAACGTGGGTGATATTTAGATCCTCATTTTGGGTTAAATGAAAATTTTGTATACAGTCTAACCCAATTAAGAAATCATAGTCGAAGTCATCTTCATCTATAACAAAAACATTAATATGTTTTTCTATTTTGAACATTTTAATTTTTAAAGTTACCATTCCTATCAATTTTTTTACGCCATTAATTGTTTTTAAACCTGCATTTTTATCATAAGTAGGTATATTTTTTAAAGAAAATAACCTTGAATTTATTAAAGACACGTTAGATCCTGAATCATAGATTCCTGTTTTTTGCAAACTGTCATTTATTAGTAATTTAATTTTTATTAATGGCGGCACTATTAGTTTTTTGGATCAATTTTATTTAATTCCATCTCTAATTCTGAATTATTAACATTCCTTATTTGATCTTTTTTTGGCTTATCATTAACTTTGAACCAACATTGGGATTCAGGGTGGTAGCGTATACCTTTGTTTTCTTTTTCACAAATTTTACATGGACTAACCATGGGCTTCACATTTTTCTCTCTAATTTTACTTTCCAAAGTTCCTATCTTTTTATCAAATACTTTTTTGTTTACCATGTGCTCTAAACATCTTAAATTTTTAAATAAGTCTACAGTTTCTTTTAAACTACTCCTATCAATCTTATCAGCAATAAAATTTGGTAATCCAGTGGCAATCAAATCAATAAGAGTGAGTTTATCTATGGTGTGTAAGCATTAACTATCCTAATAATTTATCCATGCATTTCCATTTTCCATCCTTGTTGCGTCAACGACGATTTAAATAAGCGCGGGCTTCTCTTAACTCGTGCTGGTGGCGCCTCTCTCAAGAGTGCCAAGAGAAAAAAAACAAAAGAAAAGTATGGCGGCCTCAGCGCATACAACGCCGCGTCTATTCTAAATAATTTCGAATATCTGACTTTCTAAGGGCTTCACTGGCCAAATAAACCCTCAGTTTCCATATTGGTGGTGTGTCTGTGCTTGACGAGTGTAGGCAGTGAACAAGCAGCATCAAGTCCACATAAAGAAGATAGCTGACCGGCCGGCGTGTGCCCCGTCGTTGGTGATTCCTCTTTTCCTGTCCTGTTGGATCCAGGTTAGTGCTTTGCATGTTTGTTTTCCCTGCTTTGAGACCCTGGGGTTGATAGGAGAATGCAGTGACCCTTCCAGAAAGCATCAACATTAATTATGGTGCCTCCTGTGAGGAATCTTCCTCGCGTAGTTATTTCAAAAATACCTACTATCGGAAATGAAATCTTTCCATTGTCGTTATTACGTTAAATACGTAATCCCAATTATAATTTGTTTGTATACTTACCTACTTAAGGCAATTTCAATTTGCCTTTCAAGTTCTAAGTGTCTAAATAAAACCTAGGTCATTCCATGATACCTAGTTATTGTTTCCTAATTGAGACCGATTGACTATTCAATCGTACACTCATACCTCGTTAATTCCCTTGTAATAAGCTGCATTTATTTGTATTCAATAACAAATTGCATAAATTACTTTTAAAAACGTGAGTTCGAAGTTTCTCGAATTTAGTACCGAGGTACCTACACTCGTAGTACTTGTCTCCGGCGGGAGACGGATTAGCTTTGAACTACCGCAAAGTCAAAACTTATATTCTAACAAATAACTTTAAGACGTGTGTGCTTGTATTTCATTTGCGTAATTTTGTATGACTCACGCGTATCAAAGGGAGTTGCTACGTTTACGTACGTCGTTACGTCAGTCAATACGTTCGCGCGTGCATTGCTGCCTACCTACCGGCTTACGCTTTTTCCGTTTTACCTACTTTTATAACTTTTATCCTTTTGAGCGTGCGGATATCGTATACCAAGTGAACTATGAGCGAAGCGGAATTAATAACCGCTATTAAAAGGCGGGAATATGAGTTTAAAAGTATGCAGATACTTTACGATTTAGCCAGAACAGTTAAAGAAACTAAAACTAAATTTGCAGCTTTTCGAGCTAGGTACAAAAAGATTGACGAGATTCGTAATAGATTTTTGGAATGCAACGATGATGTTAACCAGTTGCAATTAAAGCTTAACCCTTCGTTTGTTATCGATCATAAAGTGTTACTGTCATTCGATGAGTTGTATTACTATGTTATTGAGTTTGCGGATTCTCTCGATGCGAGCGCAGGCAGCGGCTGTCGCTCGGAATTAGGTCAAGGTCACGTGCGTTCGCAAGTGAAGTTGCCTAAGCTGGAAATTCCAAAGTTTGATGGTAATATAGAAAAGTGGCAAACATTTAAAGATAGTTATACAGCACTTGTTCATAATAATAGTTCATTATCCGACACTGAGAAATTTCACTATTTGCTGTCATGTTTATCTGGTTATGCACTGACATTAGCGAAGGGCCTGCCTGTGACATCGGCAAATTATTCAGTGGTTTTTGCAACTTTACTGGACAGATATGACAACAAGCGTATTCTTGCAACAGCTTATTTAGAAAAAATAATTAAAATTAATCCCATACAGAAACCATCTTTGTCTAACTTATCTGAGTTATCTAACACACTTTATGAATGCGTTAATGCCTTGCGCGGTTTGTGTATTGATGATTTATGCGAATTTATTTTATTTTACATTGCGTCTAGGCCTTTAGATACAGAAACAAGAAAAGGGTTTGAGTTACAAAACACTGAAGAAGTTCCGAAATTTAATAACTTCATTGCTTATTTACAAAATTATATAAAGGTATTAGAAGTTAGCCAACCAGTTAATATTCCATCATCAAATTCTACAAGCAAACAAAATCGGCCTAATACAAATAAAGATTATTTATCGCGTCAACCAAAATCATCTCTAATTTCTTCCAACAATAATAATAAAGTTAGTCAGATTGTTTGTGTGTGTTGTAATGAAAATCATTCAATCTACCGTTGTAGTAAATTGCATTCTATGAATAGGACACAGCGACAACAATTAGTTAAAGATTTGAAATTATGTCAAAACTGCTTAAGGCCGGGTCACACTGTTACCGATTGTAAATCTAAGTCAACATGTTTCATTTGTAATGCAAAGCATAATACTTTGTTACATGAAGAGCATAAGAGTTTACTGTCTCATACTAGTGAACTGGATTCATCCCAGCATCCCGATATGAACACTACTCTAACTGGTGCTACCCAGTCAAACATTTCAAATCAACCTATTAGCACAAAAATTCTTGGTACAGCAGTAGTTCGTTTGAACCGATCGGATGGTTCGTGGCAGTATGTCCGTACAATTATTGACAGTGGCTCGATGGATTCATTTGTTACAAGTAGCTGTGCGCGACAATTAGGTTTACATATCAAGAAATGTAAATTAAATGTAAGTGGCATCGGTCAAAATTATGTGTGTAGCATTAAAGGTCACACCTTCGGTTCAATAATACCTCGATTGAGTGACACTCCTCAGTTTGATATTCAATTAGTGGTTCTACCTAAAATCACATCCCTGATTCCTTCGGTGTCGTTGCCGACAATCGTCAAGGATAAGTTTACACATCTGGATCTCGCCGACCAGGACTTTGATAAATCCGGTCCGATCGATCTGTTGTTAGGAGTAGACTGTTTTGACCAGATATATACTGGCTCACGTTTCAGTCCAGGCCCGGGCTTTCCATGCGCACTCTCTAGTGTATTCGGCTGGGTGATAAGTGGTCAGTTTCTTCAAAACGTGGTAGCTAAAACTCCGGCTACACCCGTTACGCTCCTCGTCGCGTCTTCTAGTGCGCTCGACGAGATCGTTCAACGGTTTTGGGAGTCCGAGGAGCCGCCGAAATGTAAAATTTCCGGTCCCGAGGATGAAATATGCGAACAAAAATATAAAGAAGGCACGTATCGCACCTCCGATGGGCGTTATGTTGTACCAATTATGCTTAAAGATGATGCTCCAGCCTTAGGAGAATCATATAAACAAGCGTTTAATCGTTTTCTAAATTTGGAAAAAAGACTTGCTAGTCAAAATGAGTTAAAAACTGAATACAAAGAATTTATGCAACAGTACGAGGATCTCGGACATATGCAGCCAGTGCAGTCCTCGTCTACTGACTGTTATATAATTCCCCACCATTGTGTAATCCGACCTGAGAGTACGACGACACGATTACGAATGGTCTTCGATGCTAGTAGTCGGACTTCGAGTGACCTGTCACTAAATAATATTGTTCATGTGGGTCCAAAACTTCAAGTAGACATCGTTGATCTAATCACAAAATTCAGAATTCACAAAGTTGTTTTTACTGCGGATATTCGTCGCATGTATAGACAAATATTGATAAGACCGCAAGAAAGATGTTATCAACACGTTCTTTGGCGTAATGACCCAACTGAGGTTTTAAAGGAATACGAACTCAATACCGTTACGTACGGAGTTAGTAGTTCTCCTTACTTAGCCATTCGAACACTTCATCAACTTGCTGAAGACCACGGTGCTGAGTATTCTAGTCGTGCAGCACAGGTTATCCGAGAGGAGACATTTATGGACGATATCACCTCTGGCGGATCTTCTCTCGAAGAAACTATTGCATTAAAAAACGATATTATATCGTTACTATCAAAGGCTCAGTTTGAACTACGGAAATGGACCTCTAATGATCCTCGTCTTCTGACAGATATCCCTCAAGAATTCTGTCAAACTTCCAAATCTTTTGATGAATCGGGAAGTGAGTTTGTCAAAATATTGGGCTATCGTTGGAATCCTGTTAACGATACCTTTTCTTATACGTTTGCTGACTCGTTCGAATGGAAATTCACAAAACGGTCCATACTCTCATTGGTAGCTCGCATTTTTGACCCTCTTGGATGGATTTGTCCTGTCGTTTTTGCCGCTAAATCTTTGCTACAAGATCTATGGCGTTTAAATTTATCATGGGATGAAACTATTCCCCAAAATTTAGTCAAACAATGGCATTTAATAGCTGCAAATTTGTCCGATTTACAAAATATTACTCTCCCGCGTTTAATCATACCTTCGAATCCTATTCAAGTACATTTAGTTGGCTTTTGTGATGGATCTTTGAAAGGTTATGGTTGTTGTGTTTATATCTGTGTAGTTACCAATGAACCCGGTAATGTAACCACGACCAGTTTGTTAATAGGGAAATCTAGAGTTGCCCCCTTAAAACCAACAACGGTGAATCGACTTGAGCTAAGCGCAGCTGTGCTTCTAGCAAAAGTTCTATCACACATGTATAATTTACTTGAAGATAAAATTTCCATCGATTCCATTCGAGCTTATTCAGACAGCAGCACTACCTTGTCTTGGCTTAACACTGACCCTCATTTACTAAAAATGTATGTAGCCAATCGTGCGGTTCAGACAACTGATTCAATTAGTCGAGATCGCTGGTACTATGTATCAACAAATGATAACCCCGCCGACTGTTGTAGCCGCGGAGTATCATGTCCAGAGATTCTAGATCACCCGCTTTGGTGGACAGGGCCTTCTTGGCTGAAAGAATCACCTGAGCAATGGCCTAAAAGGCAGGTATTACTTCCGAAGGAGAACTTGCCTGAACTTAAATCAATAGAAAGTAGAAGTCTTCTTGTTACGGATGATGAGAATCCACTTTTGAACTTAATTTCTAAACATTCTTCATTTACAAAAATTCAAAGAATGGTAGCATGGTGTAATCGTTTTGTTTCTAACTCTAAAACGGCCAGGCAAGACCGAAATCTCTCTCCTCTTAGTAATGCTGAGCTTGAAAAAGCAATGAAAGTGCTGGTTAAATTCAGTCAAGATAATTACATGACTTCGGAAGTTGACCGGGTGCGTAAAAATGAACCTTGTGTAAAATCTATTCAAAAGCTGTCACCTTTCCTAGACGATGATGGTATTTTGCGAGTAGGTGGACGCATCGATGAGGCTCAACTGTCGCCATCTGCGTTACACCCTTTCTTGTTACTTAAACAATGTCCTATCTCTCGAAAGATAGTCGAATATTTCCATATAAAATATTTGCATTGTGGCCCTCGCTCTTTACAATCTTTTATTCAAAGAAAATTTTGGATAACCGGATTAAGGCTCCTGATACGGACCGTGTTATCCAAATGTGTCAAATGTTTTAAAGTGAATCCAGTTGCTTGTCAACCAATGATGGGCAAGCTACCTGCAGCCAGGATTCAACCAGCTCGCTGCTTTAGTACCACGGGAATAGATCTGGGTGGTCCCTTTATCATTAAAGAGAGTCGCCGTCGTGGCGCAAAAACTTAAAAAGCTTATTTATGTTTATTTGTGTGCCTAAGCTCAAAAGCTGTACACTTAGAAGCCGTAACAGAATTGAGTGCTGAAGCATTTCTTGCCGCTTTAGACCGCTTTGTCTCTCGTCGTGGCATATGCCATACAATAGTAACAGACTGTGGGACAAATTTCGTAGGCGCGAATAAATATTTAAATGAGGTTGCGAATCTGCTTCATCAGCATTATCCAGAAATTTCAAATGGTTTAGCGAATCGCCACATTACCTGGAAATTCAATCCAGCTGGAGCACCGCATTTCGGCGGAATATTTGAAAGTGGTATAAAATCAACAAAGTATCATTTGAAGCGAGTAGTTGGAGCTCAAGTTCTTACTCTAGAAGAATTTTTTACCATATTAGCTAAAATAGAAGCTGTATTAAATTCCCGTCCACTCTGTACTCTATCTACGGATCCTTCAGAGTCTGACGTTCTAACTCCAGGACATTTTCTAACGGGAGGTCCTTTAGTAGCCTTGCCCGAAGAACCGATAAGTGATAATTCGTGTCCTCGATCTCGTTGGATGATGCTTCGGAAAATTACTCAAAGCTTTTGGCGCGTATGGCAACGCGATTATCTTCACACATTGCAACAAAAGAGCAAATGGTTCTTGCCTGAACCAAATATCAAAGTCAATGACATAGTTATAGTTAACGAACCTAATACTCCGCCGATGTTTTGGAAAATGGCTCGTATCGTGCAAGTGCATGCAGGTTCAGACCAGGTAGTTAGAGTCGTTACTCTCCAAACTGCTAACGGAAAGACGTTTCGTAGGCCGGTGGTAAAGGTTTGTCCCTTACCAATTAATTAGTTTATTTTCCTTTTATATACCTAACTAGAGTATAAGTACACACTGTCTTTAGGTTATTTGAAATAAGTCTCCATATTATCTACACTTATTAACTAGATTTTTATGCATTTTTTCGGCAGTAGCTCATAGTCCAGCTATTGCTGATTTCACTCTTAATTTTTCGCATTCTTCTTGAAACCCTTGTGGATTTCAGGTGGGGGGAAATGTGTAAGCATTAACTATCCTAATAATTTATCCATGCATTTCCATTTTCCATCCTTGTTGCGTCAACGACGATTTAAATAAGCGCGGGCTTCTCTTAACTCGTGCTGGTGGCGCCTCTCTCAAGAGTGCCAACAAAAGAAAAGTATGGCGGCCTCAGCGCATACAACGCCGCGTCTATTCTAAATAATTTCGAATATCTGACTTTCTAAGGGCTTCACTGGCCAAATAAACCCTCAGTTTCCATATTGGTGGTGTGTCTGTGCTTGACGAGTGTAGGCAGTGAACAAGCAGCATCAAGTCCACATAAAGAAGATAGCTGACCGGCCGGCGTGTGCCCCGTCGTTGGTGATTCCTCTTTTCCTGTCCTGTTGGATCCAGGTTAGTGCTTTGCATGTTTGTTTTCCCTGCTTTGAGACCCTGGGGTTGATAGGAGAATGCAGTGAGCCTTCCAGAAAGCATCAACATATGGACTTATTTATTTCTAATAGTAGTCTCTCTTTCTTTATCGCGTATTCGAGTAATGATCCCGGTTTATATCGAAATAACATTGCATACCTGATTGGTGACCAACCCTTATCAGCATATGTTTCACAAAAGTTTATTTTCCATACTGTCCATTCTGAATTTATTGTATGTTTTATAAGCATGGAGCTATACCAGTCTGAACAAGAATCTTCTATAAAGAATCTAAAAATTTCAATTTTTTTGACATCTTCAATTTCCAAACGGCACATTCTGCTTCAAAAATATTCATCCACTGGGACACATTAGTAATTTTGCTACTGAATTTTTCTATAATAAATTTGTCTACCATTTTTGCCATATTAAAATGTTCTGATGAACCTGTCTTTATTCTGGAGACTCTTTCAATTATTCTCGTAAGAGATTCTTCGGAAAATTCAATCGCAGAAGTTTGAGGTTTTATTTTTTCCTCCAATAGGTAACCCCGATATTCCCATCTTCATCACAATAAGCTTCCATCATGTCTGGTTTCATAGATATCCACACCTGTCGCTTCTCATGCCGTTTTTGTAATGTAGACTTTACTGTCTGAAAGGTTTGGGTCTGTACTATTTTATCATGTAATTTTACAGGTTGTAACTTTTCGGGGATCGCATATGTGTGGCCCTCTAAATCCGTGATTGACGTTACGCAAATAATATTTGTTTTCACATCGTCACTCGCTTTGACCATGAACTCGAATCTTAACTTTTCCATTATTCTTGGTAAACAGCCGTCAAAATGTTGTTTTATAAAGGTGATTAATATATTAATTATCCTTAGATATGGGGAACAGTAAAACTGTAACCAGAATTGAGTTGCTCTGAAAAGAGAATAATCTTATTTATTGACACTAATTTTAACAATTTTACAAATCTCTAATATTAAACTAACACAAATATTACCTGAAAAGAGAAACAACAATTAAAGCTATTGTTTCACCATTTCTTCATTACATTATAATAATCCTGACACGTTTTTCTTAACCTCTTTAGCATGTGTCATCGCTCCACAGATTAAAACAACTTCATAGATACAATACAACCTTACAGACTAAACCAAGTGTCACACACTTTGTTTACATATGTTTGTAACTAGGAATAATATATATGTATAATACTTATTATATAATCAGCCTATGATGCTTTTGGGACACAGGTGTACTAAATTTCCACAAAATCCATTCAGTAGTTTTTTTTTAGAAATAGAAATAAACATCCAGCCTTACATCTATATCCATCAATACAAACACACACAAACAACAACATACTAACAAACTATCGCATTTATAATATTACTAGCAACATTTTTCAACATAAATTTGTTAGGTGTTTAAGTCTACGAAGAATCAACTGATTCCTCTCATCGCGATCTTTAAACATTCCTTCTGTAGTTGACATTTTTTTTTTTAATTGGCCTCGCGTAGTTGACCATTACAGGCCGTGACTACTTAACCGGACTATCCTGTGGATGACCTAAGTAAAATTAAAGCCTCCAGCCACTTAAAAACTAAACTAAAAATTAAGGCGACTACGCATTAAGGGCACCCCCTGGGTACGAACCTCGTCTTAGGGCGTCGCTAGGGAGAGGCAGCAAGGGACGGCTGGATCGAAAGGGTTCTTAGTGGTTTGATGATCGTGGCATTTCCTAGTACTAGTTTTGAGAAGAAACGCCGAAACAAACTGAGAGGTCATTGTTGGGACATTATAATAATTACTGGCTCAGCTGCGGCGCGGGCTGGCCTTCATCGGGCAAGGAACGTGGAGCGAAATTAAGCTGTGAGGCGCATCGCGGCGGACCTCGACAGCGAGGTTGGTATTTCGATTTCTTGTATAGGGTGCTGGTGGCCCTATTGGCCTCTTGGACTTACCCATGTATGTATGGCATGTATGACGCCATATTGTGAGATATAAATAAATAAATTTCTACCAAGGATATCGAGTGGGATATCAAAATGAAGGATTTTAAACACTGATTCTAAATATGTATATAACTTAGTATTAAATGGAACAAAAAAAAGAATTACATGTTTTTTCTGCCAAGCATATCGAGTTGGGTATCAAAATTAAAGATTTTAATCACTGATTATAATAAATATATTGATTCTAAATATATTTTATATAAAAAAGTCTTTAAATATAAAATTGCCGTTTAATAGGAAAAAAAATCTTTTGTATTAATGAAGTAATTACCCATGCAATCAATGTATTTTTGCCAACACAGTGGCAGTTTATTGATTTTTAAAGAAACCAGCTGGACGA
The DNA here is from genome assembly GCA_017933935.1 of Sesamia nonagrioides. Lineage (NCBI taxonomy): Eukaryota > Metazoa > Arthropoda > Insecta > Lepidoptera > Noctuidae > Sesamia > Sesamia nonagrioides. The sequence continues at coordinate 5,924 of JADWQK010000657.1, read as the reverse complement.
GAGGCAAGTGGCAGTCTCCGAATGGGGCAAAGCCAAACTTGTAGCATTCAATACCGCCAAAACACAGGCGTGTCTTTTCACCCCCAAAAGGAGCCCGTTCACCTTGGCTCCTACTTTTCAAAATGTATCCTTGGACTGTACCGACCGCCTTCAGCTTTTGGGAGTTGAGATTTCTTCCACCCTAAACTTTAGGCGGTTCATTGAGTCCAAAGCCAAGGTGGCTGCCAAGGAACTTGGCGTTATCGAAAGGGTCCGGCAGTACTTCACACCAGGGCAGCTTTTAATGTTGTACAAAGTACAGGTCGGTTCGTGTGGAGTACTGCAGCCACATTTGGGCTAGTGCTGCTAAGTGTCACCTGGCCACTTTGGATTCAGTGGAGAGGTGGGCGAAGAGGCTGATTGGTAACCCTGACTTAACTCGAGACGTCCTCCAAAGCCTAGAGCACAGGCGTAGAGTAGCCAGCCTTTCGGTCTTCTATATGGTGCATTTTGGGGAGTGTGCGAGGGAATTGCATGATTTAATTCCCCCATCTCCGTTCCACCATCGGATGACCCGTCGTACGGCAATATTCCACCCTTACGTTGTTAACACCACTACGATCCGGACGAAGTGTTTCGCCACCTCTTTTATACCGCGTACATCGAAGGACTGCAACAGTTTGCCAGCGGCGGTGTTTCCGTCGGACTACAATTTGAGTGTATTCAAGGCTAGAGTGAATAGGCTCTTAATAAACTAATAGTGGGTAAGATTTCGTTTGGGGCATTGTTTAGGTGCTGAACCAGAATCTAATCAACTTGCTAAGCGCTTGCGGTTAGCAAACAGAAACCATTTTTCATAGCAGGTAACAATGTTTTTCAAAGTTCCTTCATTTGTTTGTCTGTTGAGCACTGCCAGGCACGTCTCGCGTACTTCGCCCTGGCGATCATTGAGTTCGTGGGGCACCCATTTGGCAAGATATTATACCTTGCCAATTCAACACATATGGTCCAATATAGTTTGTATTTTTCTGTTTGTTTTGTCGAAAGCTGTTGCTATATCAGCCGTAGATTGTGTATCATCAGTTTCCACAATCGTCTTCAATTCGTCATTGTCAACCAAAAGTCTTCAGACGACCGCGAGGTTCATTTTTAAAGTCAAAATTCCCAGAACGGCAGTGAGCAAACCAATAACAAGTGCTGCGTTGGTTTGTAGTGTTAGCTCCGTAAACGTCGTAGATGTTGCGTGCCGCTTGTGCCGCGTTGTTAGCATAACGGTACTTATATTCCATAATTACTCGTATTTTTAACGTATCCATAATGACTAAAAAGATTGAAATATGATGGAAATATACCACTATTCAATAAACAAACGACTACTTTTGGAAAAAAAGAGCTCCATGTTGAAACAAACAAAAAAGCAAGATAAAATGAATTTGAAATTAGAATTATTAGCCAAACAGGTTTTTTTTTTATTTGAAATAGCCAGTACTGCAGAATGGCAATTTCATAAGTAAAGAACTATTATAACGTGCAGTATAAATTATAAATGGAAAGAAAAAAATCTGCTACATTAATATGTATGTAACGCGACCATGACAGAAAAGTTATAAAAGCTCACAAAAGTATACAATGTTAGTGCTGTAGACATCTCATTTGATCCTAAAATATATGGTCAAAAACCACGAGAGGAATACATACCTGAAGATCCCAATAAATCAGGTAGTATACCAAACCAACTGAAATTAGGTATAAGCTCTCGGGCCATGCTAAGACGGAACATCAATGCTAACCATGGGCTGGTTAACGGTGCTATGGGTATTATCCGATGAATAGATTGGCCAGCACTACGCAAAAAGCAGTTGGAGCCAGGAAAACTACCACAAGCGGTATTTGTGGAGCTCGATAACACAAGTATAACAGGGAACCTACCTGGTATTGGAGTCTGGATCCAGCCTCGTGCTACAGAATTTAATGCTTTACGTGGTAAAGGCAAGATTGAGCGACGAATGTTTTCCTTAATTTTATGCTGGGCAGTGACGGTGCATAAACTACAGGTCACAACTTTAGACCCAGCAGTTGCAGATTTAAGTAGAAACTTATTTGCAAAAGGTCAAGCTTACATTGCTTTGAGTAGAGTGAGGACTCTTTCCGGACTTGATATCAGTTTTCTCAACCCTAACAAATTGCTAAATCAACTGCATGACATAAACTCATTTAAGGAATTAATCCGGTTACGTAATATTTCTTAACTAAAAAGACATACATTTATTAATAATTAAATAAACGAAAAAACCACTTGCATGGATAACTACAATTAAAAATCAACTGAAAAGACTAAAAGAAGATGAAAATTCAATGATAAGGCATTTAAAAAAAATAAAAATGATAAATCCAGAAACCTATATTGAAACAGTACCAAACCTATGTACAGACGACATCACATCAAGCTACTACAATCTGTCAGATTTCCTTATTAGATTTTCAACTTTATCTCTACAGCATTAAGGCTCTATGTTGATTGGAAATATCTGACCGTTTGAGGTAGCTTGACCTGCTGTCGTCCCCGTACCTACGTAATTAACAGTTTCAATTTTTTGTAAAATTATAAACAGAATTACATTCTGAGACAAAGCGCGTATCTTGTATACAACGTGTAACAAAAAGGGTATATACATAACAAGGGCATGACATCTTTAGATGATATCAAACGATATCTGAAGGGTTTCAACTCAAAATAAAATACTCAAAAAATTGGTACCAAATTTTCGGTTTCCTGTGTTTCTTAAAATAAAATCATAACAAACGTGGCAGCACACTACATACGTTAATAACTACTCGTTACCCGTCACGTTACTTGCCAAAATCCGATAAATGTCTTCAATATCTCTGTGCGACTAGTATGATAGTAGCCTATCACAGGCGGTGTTTTTCCTCATAACTTCCTAACAAAAAGAGATAGGATTAAAAAACCCTTCCAATATCGTTTGATATCATGTAAAGATGCCATGTCTTTGTTATGTATATACCCTTTATGTTACACGTTGTATATTGTGACTGTACCTAAACTATCCTAGGCTGATAAAATTTTCGTTTTTCCTAATTGTGATAATATTACAGTTAAATGCGGCTCTCCCTGCGGGAGAGGAAACACGCCCCAACCCCGCGTGTAACTGTAGGAATTCGTCACCAGACTTGGTTATCCTCCCACCGATATAAGAAATGAATTCCCATGAATTAATCCCCCTGTTCCCGCTTATAAAAGTTAGAGGAACAGGTGGGGGGGCATAGGAAGTTAATATGGGAATTCACAGTTAGGACACACAAGTATACAATTCATAATAATAGATATGATATGACGCTAAGAAGACGAGAGGAAAAGCAAAATTATATAATGTAATATATTAAGAACTATTATATAAATACTGCCCGCGCTGTCCGCAGCTGCACGCGGGCTGTCTCCGTCATCTGTAATAAATCTTATTATGTGGCGGGGTGAGGGATCGTTACGCTTGCACTTTATAAGTAATTTTAGATCACGTTACTTTATCTACTACGAATTATACCCACTTTAGTGAAGCTGGGAACCGTCATATTAACGTATACTTCATTGCACGTGTTCTGTTAGACCTAACGCACAGAACCTCTGAGGATACTATTACGATTCTAACAGAACACGCTCCCTAGACACTAAATAAGTGTCTTTCTCCACCCTAGAACAATTCACTGCTAAGTTCATTGTTGTCGAGGAAGACAAGTTCTGAGTTTATGACTCGTAAATATATTATGTGATTGACACCCTTGACAAACCGTCCCAATTCTAAGGTATTACACAAGTTAGTACAAGCGTACCGTAGACTCAGTCTCTAGCAGAACTCATTGCGATTATTCCTGCTGCACACCGAGGTGGAATCTCGTCATCCTCACATCCCCTTAATCTGCCCCATTCGAAAGACGCATTGCATCTTGTAGTACTCGTGTTTCGATAAACAGTGACGATTCATAAATAGTCCTACAGAACGGACGGGTTGGATTTTATCGAAATACGTTCCCTAGTGTCTTTTTAACACCTACTGATTCAGTTAGTGGTACTTAGTGAAGCCTACCCCACTCCCTGGGAATGTGTGCGCGTCAAATCTTCACGCAAGTGCTCTGTGACAAGACCTTTTTGGAAGCGGACATTATCAATAACGTTTGGCTGGTAATCTGATTCTAGATAGGCGGTTTGCCTAGTTAGATTTAAATGAGCTGCGCGTATTACGGTTCTGCCCTCCTGTTATATTCAGTAGTCGTCAGGAGTCTAGAGTCTAGAGCATTAGAGCTCATGGTCAAGTTAGGCGGAGGGCGGTCTCCATACATACGATCCTTTCCTATAGCCAACCGAAGCTGATAAATATCCGCTAAGGTAAGGACCAGGATATGGGCACATAAAACAAGACAAATCGGCTCCAATGATTGAATACAATCACATAAATGGTTTATCTGGAGTCAGTCTGGAATAAATTATCATTAGTAGCTTCTCTGCTGCATCACCCGTACTGAGTCCATACTATAAAAGCATTTATAATAATAAATAGGGACACGTATCTGTCTACTTAATCACAGGAACTATAGTAAATTCATCAGCCTAGGATAATTATTATAATAAATGACTCACCCAATCACGCCAACACTTACACGCACTTATTATTCTATATTATATTATACTAATCTAATCTGGGCTTTAACCCAACTATGTCTGACGTAATTATTTCACTCACTACTTCGCGATATACTAGGACATAGGCTACTTCCCAAATCTCCTAAATTAACTAGCCTGGACACTAGCCCTCGCCCTATCGCAGTTCAAGATCGACCCTCAACCGTCGCTTGTCGCGGCCAGAAACCAACTCCCTTTTCACCGTCTCTCCGTTTAAAATTCATAAAATCCCACACTACCAAAAGGTCCATGCTGGAGTCATTCTACCATTTTTTCTGTAGCCGTCCGTCAATTGTCCCAAATGCACATGTTCGGGAGGCCGATTCTTTTAGGAATTTGCACAGAATCCGTCGGCTTGAATTGCTCTAAGTTATTGCTAACATGTGCGGGCCGACGCCGGCCGCTGTACTTCGACCTTCTAAGAATTTCGTCCAAAATCTTAAAATGCTTTATTATAAGGGTTTCTTTGAGTTCGGGATGCCCATAAAATATCAACGAATAGCTTTCTAAGACGCTTTTGTGTTGTTTTTACTAACTTAAAATAATAGGATATTTTGCTCTTAATTACGGTCGGCTGACAGGCCATAAGATTAGAAATTAATGGATTGGTAAGAGTTTGACATCGTGTAACTTGTCATTTTTAAACTATTGAAATAACGCATGTGGCCAACAGTCACAATATGAATGTATGTAATATTCTTTATTATCTTGTATCTCCAGAACCGGCTAACGGATTTTCACATTTGAGACATCGTTAGATTTGTCTTAGACGGTGACATTAAAAAAAAAACAAAATGGCGGATGTTTGACGCCATAAATATGAGGTAATTTTTATCAACCACACTTATCGAATTGGTTTTAAAATGAAGGATTTAAAATACTCATTAGAAAATATGTATATAACGTGCACTTTTAATATCTAATAGAACGATGAAAGAAAAGAAATTAAACAATTTTTTTAAGTTTTCCTACATTAGAAACATAATTTGTTAAAACTAAAAAGATAGAAATAAAAAATATTATTTAAAAACAAAAAACCCGCCTGCATAAAACTCTAACGAACTGAAAAGGTAGACACAAGTTGAACAATCGCAGTTGGGGGACTTCTTAGCTAGATAAACAAGTATTCCATAGAACAGTCCCCCAACTGCGATTGTTCAACTTGTGTCTACCTTTTCAGTTCGTTAGAGTTTTATGCAGGCGGGTTTTTTGTTTTTAAATAATATTTTTTATTTATATTATTGTTTTC